>JAVSCE010009058.1:0-27036 GCA_032199065.1 Smutsia gigantea
AGTAAGACTTAATAATATACTTTGTTCAAAATAATGAGAAACAGCAATTATGATCCATAGACAAAATTCAAGACTGATATCTATGCTAGTCAAGGCCTCAGACTTAAGAAGAGCTCACAGATCTGATAATCAAATTTTGTGGACTTGAAGGAACATAGTGAATGAGTCACTGCAGACCCTAAGAGATATAGCAGCACTGAGGATCATTCACAGATAACATGTTTTTAGATCATCTCAATTTATGAATTATTTACATGGTATTAGAATTTTTTGTTTTTGTTTATATTTTGTAAAGCTATGTATATTCAAAATAAATGCATACCTGATAAATATAAATATTTATAAATATATACACATACATACAGTCTGACACCACCTTAATCATTTTTTTCTGTCTCAATCTCTATACTGTGATTTTCTTACAGACTGGGAATGTACTTTTAGCACTTTATCCATCAATTAGGAGGTTACTGCTATACTTTTGAGTGAGACTGTGGTACATCAACAGGTATTCAATGTAGAGATTGTGAGAGTATATGGATTTTTATATTCATTTTGAATCAGAAAGTTCAGAATTTGCTGATGAATTTTATGTATGGTGTTAAGAGAAAAGTTGGTGTCAAAGATAATGACAGTTTTGGCTTTCATAATTGGTAGAATAAGATGGTTATTTACTAAGCTAAGGGTGATAGGAAGATAGACACTTAAGTAATTTTGCTGATATATTTATGAATATGCTGTCAACAGTGGTTTTTTTTCTTGCTATTCATTCTCTGTAATCCCAAGAAACCCTAAGGAACAGAATAAAGCATATCATAATCAGTCAGTTTCTCCTAACAGATATTTCATGATCATAAATCTTGTTACCTCTTGCCTATATGACCAAAGAAGAATCAGTCAGTTTTAAATGTTTAGTCTGCTCAACTGGTCAACACTTATGAAAAGGAAATACAGTATTCCTTAGTTCTGGTGCTAATGGAATTACGTAGACAGCTCTAAGAAATTGATTTGGCAAGACTAAAAAAAGGAAAAGAAAATGTTCAGTGTAAAACCTGCCAGCCCCTGTTAATATAGTGATATACAGAAATATGACCCAGTTTGTGATATTAATATAACCAGATTTGTAAAGGCTGTAGCAGTAGCCAAATAGCATAAATAGCAAAATTTTTATTATAGGAAGTAGATGAAACAGACATTGAATGCAGTCTCACTACACATACTTTAACTTACATTAATTCAACAACAATTCACATTTTCTCTCTTGTAGCTCCCATAACAGAACTTAGAATACTACTGGCCATGGGTAAGAATGCTATAAATACTAGTTGACTTGGTTCATAGAATGTAAGATCTGAACACTGTTCCTCTAAATTTTGAAGACTGGTTACATGAGATTATTTCCTCTCTGTTTTAGACGTTTATATCAGACCATAACATCTGTGCAAGAAGCAACTTACTCTTATAATAGTAATGATAGATTTGATAATTCCATTTATATTTTTTGCTTACATTTATGAATAAAACCAGTAAGAGGTACAGTTTATATGTTTAAAACATTATTCTCACTACACAATAAATTTATGCATAAAGAAACAGATTCAAACTCAATCTCTTAAGCATGTTTACCTGGTCTAAGCATTTCTTTAGCAACAAGAATGATAGACGTGAAATTAACATTAAAAAAAAGACTTTACACCTAATAAAAATAGTAAAGGACATTTTTGCATCTAAGAAATAAAAGTTCAGAACTACCTCTACATAAGACATAACATCTTCACTTTCTTCTACTATAAATTAGCAGTGCATATGTTGCTTATCATAACAGATAAAGAATAAACCACCTCTATTATAATACCCAATATATTTGAAGTATATTAATTATTTCTCATTTATCAATTTATTTATTTACACAGTTTTATATTTGTTCTTAATATTAAGTTTGATGCTGAGAGCATCTTTAAATAACACATTGGTATTAAATATATTAGCTTCTAAAAATTAGACTGGCATTATCAAGATGAAGGAAGCTTCAAGGATTCTTATAATGATAAAAAGGGATCTTAAAAATCCAATATGGACATTTTTGTAGATTCAGTAAATAATATTTCTCATATTCATAGCTACTTTTTTCAAATGCCTATAAATATAGTTTTTTAAATATAAATTTATTTTAAAATATCCTAATCTCATGATAGTTTTTGTTACTGTTATCCTGATAAGAGATTTCAAGAAGTACTACTACTATTTTGTGTATATCTACTACACATTTTGATGTTAAAACCAGGTCTTCAGAATTTTAAAAGTTTAAGTATTAATTTACTCCATCTCAATGAAATAACTGACTGTCCTTAACTGATGCAATCTAATCTTCTGCCCTTTTTCTCTGTAGTTAGTGGAGATTTAAAACATCTGGTTATGATCAAATATTCATAATCTTCTCATTTAAAGTTACGTGATTCAGACTTTTTTATAACATATTTGGAAAGAAGTAAATATGTATAAAAAAGTGGACTGAAGTTCATTCCAACCTTAAATTATTCTGAATTTTTTTCAAGCTTCATTGGAAATACCCATGCCCTATCATTTGAATTCTTTACCCTGTACTCCCTGAAAGATGCTGGTATTTAACACTTTCAGCTAAATTAGGCTAGCTTTGCACCAAATGCTGTTTGGTTAATTACAAGTGTTTGGTTGTTCCTCGACACATGTCAAGTACAAGTAATTAAAACTATAGTGCCCCCAAGCAAAACATTAAAATTTTTGCATTCCAAAGGGCTTCATTAAAACCAGATGACTAGTTTGGCTTCTAGAAAGACTTGGCTAAAACATATCCACTTCAAATCCATACTGTCTTATTTGCTTACATCACAGAATCACTTACTCAAGAACCTGAAGGGTCCTCCAAAGTTTATCTAACTTCTTTCCAAGCACAGTTTTAGTTTAAATCTTGGAGCGAAACTAACACCTCTTTACAGATTCACATGCAAGAATATTCAAAGAAGCCTTGCATCATTAATTTGTATAATTTCTTAGTTAAAAAAAAAACCTTCATTATTTTATTTTGTTAAAATTCCTTCAATACAATCTTAGCCCATTAATTTTTGGCCTCTCTGTTGCGAAACGGAGCAGCACTAGTTTTAAAAATTGTGTCATTGAATAATACGCCCCCTGCATTACCTTCATTATGCAGAGAGCAAAAACTATGTACTCTTCGTGATAATAAGCCATGACAATAAACTTCTTGATGAAAGTATATAAGGGACACTCAAAAAAATGTGTAAAGCCAATCTTTGGTTAATATATATTTTTGCTATGTCTGAGCAGTTTATAATTGAGTCAATTATTTAACCACTTAAACTTAGAAAGACTAGAATGAAAGAATATATCATTTCTTAAAGAATATCCATTTAAAAAACATAAATCACATTATATGTAATAGGCCCCTTATCCTGGGCTTTAATCATAGGTAAATAACCTCAAGTAGTTTATGAATCAAGCATTGAAAATGTGTACTGTATTGAATAATCTTAAGTCAAATTAGATCAGTTAGTAAATAGGCTATAATTCTTGAAGTCCATGGTGATTCATCATTCAGCAACTGATCCTAAAATCTGCATATTACACTGCTTAATCAAAGAGTTTCTTTTTTCTCATTAGCAGTGAATGTCCAAAAACCAACCAAAGCATATTCTTTCCCCCCTGCCACTGCATCATGGGTCAACATACTAAACAGTTCATAACACAGGGCAGTGAAAAGGTACAGCTTTATGACATAACACATCCAATTTTTATGGCATGTAAAGGAAAAGACAGTCTTTTGAAGTCCAGGTAAATATTGAGTTACATTCTATTTCCTCCCACACCTGTTTGCTCTGGGCACAGTCTGTTAGCTGAGCACAGAATGCTGCTGATTGTAACTCACTCAAAGCATGGACCAGGATGACTGTTTTTTCATTTCAGTTGAGAAAATGGAAAAAGCAATGAAGGTTAGAACTTTAGTACACTTCATATTATATATACCATTATTAAGCCAGTATGATATCTATTTCCTCAATACATCATTTGAAAAAATGTGACATTTAATGTTTTTAAAAACTGAACTTTTACTTGCTAGCCTGGTTTAATCTGGTAAGAATTCAATTCACACTCCTACCATTAAGCACAATTTATAATATCAATGTAAGATTCAATCTTAAATAAAATATAAAATTATGTTTTTATAGCATTAGAACATAAACCCCATTTTTCCTCCTGGGTGTTTCTTTCTACGTGTTATTAGGTGGTGTTAAATGCCTGCAAGAAAGCGTATCTCTGCTCTACCTGTAACAATCATAACTACGTATTATGCAAAATAGGGATATACTAGTCACCTATGGTAAACACCTGTTCTGATGAAAAACCAATGTTACATGTAATATATTCTATCTTATTAATTTTTAATATTAATTATTCAATATTCAATATCCTCTTAAACTATGTTTGATTTGTAGGCCAAAAAAACACCAGGTGGAAAACCATAGATCAAGCAGTATATAAAGTTGCATATCTATTTATATAAATGTTCACCTTCATATAATGGAGAATTTTAGATTAATTGTATATAATTATATATTGAATCTAATATTCATATTTTAAGTTCATATAATGAAGAGTGTGACAAGCTAAAACATTTTGTTTAGATAAAAAAAAATTTGCAAATCTATTGTAACCATGATTTTCTAAATACCATGAAAACTGCCAAAATGCATGTGACTTGAGTTGACTGAGAGTTAGGTTTCTATCACTTAATTATCATGCCTCTCATCCATGCTTTCTTTATTTGATTAGTTCTTCTTTTGCTGTAGAAGTGTAGCAGGTTCTAATTCAGAGGGTACTTAGAGGCTATGTAGATAGGCTTTAGTGACTGAAAGTCTGTGTCTCCTGTCTTTCTTAGCTCACTTTTTCTGTGTTGGTCACTTGGTGTTGCCTTAGGTAAAATTTCTCCATGTGAGAGGAGATAGTTATACTATGCCCACACAGGCTCTGTTAGCCCACACTGTTATTAGCAAAGCTTAGTGAACGTAAAAGAATGTGCTATTCTCTACTGCAGAATTTTCTTGTTCAAATCAGAAAAGAGTTTTGCTGCCATTACTGAGCCGATGATTGTGGTTAAAGTGATGGGTGATATGATAACTCAGACCTAGATTAAACACTTCTCTGGCTACATAGAGAAAAGGAAGGTGGGAAGGCAGGCATGACCGCTGGTCCTATCAGAACCATCTGCAGTAGGTGAGACATGGTTCCCCAAAAAAGGATGGAGTTGGCTGTTAATATATGAAATGTGGGGAAACAAGGGTGTTAAAATTCTGTCTGCTATATTTCACTTCTTAGATGCCCAGTCAACACACCTAAGTACAATTCAATGAACAATTCCAACTAACATAATTATTTCATTTAAATAAAAATGTACCCATTCTCTCCCCAGAGGTCACAACCAAAAGACATGGCTTGTTCCAAGGCCCACTTCTCAGAGTAAAATGCGTTTTTCTTAATCAAGTCCAGATGTGAGTCCTCACAGTACCACAACAAAATTCTAATTATAAATGTAACCATTCCCATTTTACTCAACAATGCTAGGAAAAACAGAAAAGTACAGTGAATATTCATGTTTAAAAAGCAGAAAGGAATAATTACAAGCTATCCTTCTCTGCTAGTGGCATAAATTAAGCTTTGACCCACTGTGAAGTTCTCCCTCGTCCACTGATCTCCATAGACACACTCATGAGGGCACCAGGAACTCACTGTCCCTCTGCTCAAGGCTCTGTAACATAAACTGAACCTCAGAACTTGATCCTGGAGGTTCCTGGGGCAATCACAGGTAACTAATTCCCAAACATGGATTGTCCTAACAATTCTCTTAAAACCCTGGTCATATATCAGCTGAGTCATTGAGGACAATTCTATTCACTAATAATCAAAAACAAAATATTGCCATGTTATGCTTCTTAACCCTATACCTTGCCCTTGCATTTTTTTCCCTCTCAAAAAAACTGGGTGTTTTGATCAAATCCCTATATTCCAGGATGATGGCTTTTCTCTTGGCTTCTCCCTCAGGTCATTATGAACCTATAGGCCAGGATGGGGAAGGCAGAGACATACATCTCCTCTCCACCTCTAGGCTTGATCCCTGGGGATGGTGTATGTATGTATGTATGCACATATACATATATGTGTGTGTGCATGTATATGGCAGATATAAATACACATCTTACAGCATTTGTAATCAAGTAGAGGATATAACAGCAAGTAGTATTTCAGAAGACCTTGGATATTTGGCTCTTCATGCTCCTCCAGGGTTTCACTCATATTTCCTGATGTTTCCTACCCTGATCTGTCCACAGCTTAAGGGTTGGTAAAAAATTTAGCACTGTACACTTCCATGAGGGACATGATTGTCTTACTCCCAATTGCCTTGAGATCAAAACTGAATTACTTTGCAGACTAAGGCTATAAGACTCTAGGCTTAAATGACTCTTCTCTTAAAAATGAAAAAGAGAAATGAAAGAAAAGAACAGTTTAAAGAATATACTAGATGGTAAAAAAAAATTTCAAACACTGCCAAAAATATACAGTGAGAAGTAATTTTCCCTATGTCCCTACACTCAAATTCCAGTTCCCTGACCAGTGGCAATCACTGAAGTCCTACATGTATTTCCAGAAATGATCCATGCATATAATAGCACATGTGTCCATCATGATGTGATACCACTGCACATCCATCAAAGTGACTATAATGAAAATATCAGCTGTGACAGTAATGTGAAGAAACTGTTTATTTATACACTACTGAATGTAATGTAAATTAGTATAGGTGGTTTGGGAAATTATTTGTCAGGAAATGCTAAAGCTAAATCTGTGTATACTCTATGAATCAACAATTCCACTCTAAGATACACAGCCAACAGAAATGTGCATATATGTACACCAAAAGACATGAATGAGATTGTTCACAGCAACTCTATTTGTAGTAGTCTCAAATTCAAAAAAGATCTAATTGCTTATTAAAAGTAGAATAAATAAGCAAATTGTGTTATAGTCTTATAGTCATATATAGCGATGAGGATGAAAAATTACTACTGTTTATAGCAGTGTGGACAAAGATCACAAAAGGAAAATTGAATGAAAGAAATCAGACACAAAAAAGAATGTTGTGTATGATTCCATTTACATAAAATACAGTAAAGGCAAAATTTATCTTAATCTAATCTTAAAACTAATCTTAAAAGTCAAATAGTGGTTACTCATGAAGGTTGACTGGTATGTACACTTTTCTATATGTATTTTAAACCTCAATAATTGTTAAAAGAAAAGATGGTAGTGGATGTATTCCACATAATCATGAATAATCATCTATTTTATCAAGAGTTAAAATTAATAAGGTAGAGTTCTATTTACTGACACAAAAACAGTTGACCCCTGGGTAACATGGGTTTGAACGGCATGGGTTCCACTTATATGCAGATTGTTTTCGATGAATATAACGGAAAACTTTTTTCCAATGTATTCTGACAATTTGAAATAACTCACAAATGAACCAAGTAACCTAGGAATATGAAAAAATTTAAGAAAAAGTTAGGAATGTCATGAATGAATAAAATACATGTAAAAACTATTCTATTTTATCACTTACTACCATAGAATCAACAGTAGGCTACTGTTAAGTTTTGGGGGAGTTAAAAGTTAAACATAGATTTTAGACTGCATAGTGGGGTAGGGGAGATTAGTGCCCCAACCCACATGTTGTTTAAGGGTCAACTATAAAAGACCAGAGAGTACACTCAAAAAGAAAACAGAATAATAAATACAATATCATAGAACACATAGTTCTACCTTTACATGTGCATATACATTTGTAAGCTTATTTAAGATACTGTTCAGACATATTTTGAATTGGTAAGTTATATATTGGGGGGTATTACTGGGAGGGATAATATTCTCTAATGAAGAAATTGAAATGGTATTTTGCTCTACTCTCAAAATCAGTTTTTATTGGTAAAGTATTTATATATCTTATATCATAAATACTCAATTATATATGTACATATACATTATATATCATCTATATAATGGAGATATATATATACAATTAAAAATGAATTAGCTAAGGAGTGGAAGCAATTCAATGTCCATCAGTGGATGGACTGAATACATACAATGGAATATTAGCCTTAGAAAGGGATTCTGGTTAAAACACTGATGAACCTTGAGGACATCATGCTAAGTGAAATTAGTCAAATATATATATATAGTATGATTCCACTTACATGAAATATCTGAAGTTGTAAAATTCATAGAAACAGAAAGCAGAATGTTGTTTACCAAGGGCTGGGTATATGGGGGGAGGTGGAAGGGGAGTTTTCTAATGGGTGTAGTGTTTCACATTTTTCAGATAAAAAATGTCTGGAGATCTGTTTCACCATAATGTGAATATAATTAGCACTACTGAACTTTACACTTTAACATGGTTAAAATGACAAATTCCATGTTATGTATTTTCTACCACAATAAAAAAAATGAAATTAAACAAGTCCCAGAAAAAGAAAACAATGATGGAATTATATCCTCATTCTAAACTTTGCTCTATTCCTTTAACAATATGTCTTAAGATTTATTAACTTTAGATTATATGGAGCTGCCTCAATTTTTAACAACAGTTGCAATATATTTCATTGTACAGAAGTATAACTAATTGTATGTCAGTTCTTCTACTGATGGGCAGACACTCCTAAGCATTATTACCAGCCATGTAAATGGAGGAAATGCAACAGAAAACATTTCTGTACTTTCTATCAAAATAAAAAATTTATATTTTCTCAGACCCAGGTATTCCATTTTATGGAATGCATGCTATGGAAACACCTGCTCAAGTATGCTAAGATGTATGTACAAGGGTGTTCACTGCAGCATATTAATAATGGCAAATTCTGTTCCTAAATAAAAGCAGGAAGACGATAAACATTGAATTCGAATGGAGAAACTAGTAACCTGCCTATATTTCTCATTGTAAAATGAGCTGCTTAACAGGTATTATCCTGTTTTATCTTCCAATCCACAATCTTCAGTTTCCTTGGTAGGATAGGCATTTACAACTTCATCTGGTAACATTATTTCTTCCAACCTAAGGGGAGCAGAGAATTGTGGCATGTTTTACCTATGGGAAGTCAGAATTGAAGATTTGCCTTTTGCTCTGGAGCTTCATCCCACAGCACCAAAGTAGCTGGAATATATTTATTTTTTAAAATATTGACAGTTATTTCCTAGTTCTCTTCATTTGCTTAGGTCTCAATTTTTAATCTGAAAAATGAGGAAATTATTGTCAATTAATTCAAGGGATCTGACCCTGGTTCTAGTGCTATAATTTCTTCTAGAGGGTCTGATCAAATTCCTTTTCAATAGCAATGAAAACCGACTTGAGCAAAGAGGTTGGGAAGTTGTGCTTATCTTGCATTTCTTATAATCCTGTTGTCTAAAAAGCGGACATAGTAGACATTCAACAATGTCCTTGCAGTTGATGGTCATAGTAGTTTTATGTCTGTCTACATAATAAGTGAAAAATGACTGTAGTATTAGAATAATTGGATTATAAAATATTTTACTAAAAATACAATAATACTAAAAGCAATCACAAATATTAATATATATATACATACATACACACACACATATATATGTATACACTTTTTTCTACACCAGAGACTGGCCTTTTACATAATTTATCTCTGAACACTTAAATCAACCTACAGCATAGGGTCCATATTTTTAAATAATTAAATTAGGATTCAGAGAGCTGAAGTGAATTATCTAATAACACAGAATAGCTGAAATACAACTACAGATCTCTCTGGCTTTGGTCTTTCTCACCATTATATCATGCTGCTTTAGAAAAAGATAATGTTTTGTATGTTCTAATTATATCTTCTTTAGTAGTATCTAACTTGAAGTAAACTGATAGTTTCCTGTGCTAATAAGAGAAAAACCCATCAACACAGTATGCAAGTCTTCCTTATGTTCAACATGCAGCTATTCAATAAGAAACTTAAAAAGTTAATTTAAAAACTTAAAACATATTTAGAATTCTAATTTACTTAAACTATACATTAGAAACTGAATGACCCAATCTCCGGTCACAGAGATCATGTAAAGTTGAACTCTGAGTCAAGCATGTTTGCTTACCCAATTTGGTATATGTTAAGTGGCATGTAGTTCCCATAAATATAGAGAGCACAAAAGGTCTTCACCACATCAGAGCACCACATCAAACGCAAATATAATATAACTTCTCTAGTCTATATTTATGGGGCAGGTGTTGGCCATATAATAATAAGTTTACTAAAGTAATGTCAACTGGCAAAGTATACCCCATGAGGCATATTGATAAACACAGTAGGTTCATGAGGAAAATGCACTGTTTATTTTTGTTTTCTAAAGGAGAGGGAAGGTTACACTGCATAGCAATTACTCTGAGGCTTTTTGCTTCACAAAAGGTGGCTTCCAATTTCATCACCAGAGCTCTGGAAAATGCAGTCAGTGTGGTCACAGCCTAATCAGGCCCACCTTCAAACTTACCCTGCCAATCAGAGCACAGCATCCTGCTGTGGGAGTGTAATAGTTAGAGTTCATGCTGCAGCTTTCAGAAAAACAATAAACAAGCACTTTGATTGAGGCCACTGGAAAAACATGGGTCTTTTCACGACAAGGTATAAGAGCATTAAGCTGTCATCAATGTCTCTTAGCTGGGGAAAAAGTAATAATCCTTTTCAAAACAGAACTTCTTTTTACTTAAACAGAATTAACTGAGGCATTTTTATTCTAAGTACATCAATTCAAACTAAGAAATATTGTTTGGATGATACATGTAAGTTGCTGTGCTACTATTTTAGAGATGTATAACATCACCATTTAATTTTTTAACACTTTTGTCATTATTAAACAAAATTCATATACAACGGGATCAAATTCTGTGTTGCTGACTTTACTATGTCTTAATCACACTCCTGCAGCACTGCTCTACACAAAACCTAACAGGATTTAGAAGATTGATTTTTGCTCATTTATTCATCTGTTATTGAGCACCAAACAATGTTCTATGTGTAATGTCTCACTGAATTCTGTATTAGTCTGGCTTCTCCAAAAAACAGAAACAATTGTGCATGTGCATGTGTGTGTGTATATACATACATATATATGTATATACATACATGTATGTGTACACAGATGTGTATATATGTATACAATATATTTATTGAATATATTTATATTAAACAAATAAATTTTTAAATGTATTTATAAAATACTTTTTAAAATACAGAATTTATATTTTTGAATCAATATTATATTTATTGAAAAATATCTACATAGAAATGGATCTGCACAATTCAAACCCATGTTGTTTGAGGATCAACTGTATATATAAATAATCTTAAAATAAAATTTTATTTTAATCTTTTTCACTTCATGAAATGAATATATAAAAATATCTTATATTTTAGAGTATCTTTATAGAGTGACAGTAACTAAACACAAACACCAAAACCTATTTTTCTGGTCGCCTACCTGCACTAAAAAGGAAAATAATAATTTCACTGACAAAGAAGGGTCATTTACCTACCCAGGGGAAAGTATATAAAAATCAAGACAATTAAGATCTCTCATGGTTTTTTTCCATCTTATGTGATCCTAAGGCTATGACAAGTTATGGTAACAGCTGTGAGTAGGTGTTTAAAAAATATTTCTTTCCTGTTTCTTTTGGTGACATGAGTCACTGTAATTTTTTTCTTTTGGATATTGATATAAAGGAAAACCTTGTTTAGTCCAAATACTTTATTCTGCCTCAGGAAAAAAAATGCATTATTTTTGTGCATCTTTTTAGAGTTTAACAAAAGTCATGAAATTAAGTAATTTCCAATGTATGCCTGACACTGTTACAATATTGATGAACAATTTATCATCTGAGGATGTCCAAGGTCCAATATAACATTAACTGCATTTTTATTCTGACTCCATATTCTTCTATAGACATGGTTTTCTACATAGCTATGCTATTTTTCAAATGATTATAAAATAAAATTTTGAATTATTCATATTTTTAACAGACCATATTCTGTTGTTCTATTGAGTAAAAGTTTGATAATAAAGATAATAAATCTCAAAACAGTTAAAGGTATCATATAGATATTGATATTGTTATACTTTATGTGAAAACTACTGTTAAAATTTAGGTA
Source organism: Smutsia gigantea (assembly GCA_032199065.1). NCBI lineage: Eukaryota > Metazoa > Chordata > Mammalia > Pholidota > Manidae > Smutsia > Smutsia gigantea. Next base: position 12,261 of record JAVSCE010009058.1, read on the forward strand.
AGCTCTAGCTTTTCTATGGCTTGACAACAATGACAATTAAAATAAACCTTGAGATCTGTTCATGAGAGGCACAGTATTCATGGGAGCCTTCAGGACTGCCATTAAAATACAGATATGTATACCAGTCTCCCTCTTCTCTTAGAACCACTGCAGCTGATGGTGTGGCTTCTTCACAGGCAATGATGTTTAGGAACAACAGAACACAGAGTCTGTTGTCAAGTTTTCACTTGGGCCACAGTTACAGTCTGTGGGAATAGGCATTCCTGATTACACAAGATGAAGATGCAGAGTCAGCCAAAAAAGATTATGATGACATAGCCTTTATTTTCCAACTAATCCACGGCATTTTTCTAGGAATAAAATGGAATCCATCTAGGCAAAGTTTGTTTACAGGTAGAATAACTGTTTCAAGTAGTTTCCTCCCTATAATGCACCATTTGCATGTATGCTTATAATAAACATTCATTTAGTAGTTTACCTGAACTGTCAGAGGAAGTGAAGTCCTGTTGAGTGCAATGATTGGGTTTGCCCTTCTCACATCTTTAAGGAATGTTTGGGTTCAAGGAGGGGAAAACAACTCACATAAGACTACTACAGTAAACTTTTCCAATAGTGTTTATTCTGAGCAGACAGTGGAAGGTATGTGAATAAAATGAGTCTGACTAGACTTGAATGCCGCAGTAGTGGGCAATGGAAGTTGTTTTTTGAGTTGTGGAAGCATGTAGACAGATGAGTCTTTATTTTCTGAGTTAACTTACTTTAGTGACATGAAAGGAAACTGTGGGATGGTGACTAACACAAGTGGGAAGAGTGGAAAGGCTAGAGAAAACCAAAATAGAGTTGGTGTTTAAGACATTTCCTTAATTGTTGCTTCTGGACTTAACTCCCCCTCTCTTTTCCATCATACATCTTTGGACTGCCTTGAGTTTAGCTTTTGAAATATTTGCTACAGCAATAATTATTGTATATACAGCAGCCACAATTTTGGAGGGTCTGGTTTTAAGGGACTTTAATATTTATTTTAAAGTTAATGTGAATTATTTGCTGAAACAACTGGAAGTATTAAAGTAAGGATCTGACAGCAAACCTAGCATGTTAGTAGAATATAAAATCAGAAGCATAAATATTTTTTCAAGACTTTCAAATTTGTGAATTTTAATTGGAAGAGTTACTTTTAGAATAGACTTCAGTGACCTATTCAGCTAATATTGTAAAGCAGCAAGTATGTTCAAGGAAGCTGACAACTCAAGAATATTATTATATTTCTTAGCTAGAAGTTGTTATATTCTCTTAGAATGCTCTACTGAATGTTTACTTTTATTTCACCTTCCTTACATATTTTTCTAGCCTATAAATGTTGGCCCTTTATTTATTGGCCCTTTTCTTGCTCTATACTATCTCCACTATGCCCCATAGAATTTTCTGCAATAATGAAAATACTCTATAAGGTGTACTGTTCAATATGTTGGCCTCTAGTGACATGTGGCTAGTGAGCACTCATCTGAGAATAGAAAGAGAATATTAAAGAATATAAAAGAAATAGCCCTCTCTGATTATGTTACCCAATATCACCATTATTCCTGCATCTATTCCTTTACTCTTCTGTTCTTTTCCTTTTTCCTCTTTGACTTATTTTCCTTTCTTTCAGCACACCACCTTTGAAGATCTCCCTTATGACCAAAGGTTGATCTAACGCACAGGGCTGGTGTTCTCTAAGTTTCCAAGTCACTACACATTCAATGATTTACTCACCACCATATATTTATTAAGCAGGTAGTAGATTTTTTAGGGACTACGCAGAGGTGATCTAAGAGAAAAGACTGGTATTGAAGAATTACAAGTATGATGAGCATTTCAAGAAATGAAATTACCTACTGAAAATTGTGAGGATATAAAAAAAAATCCATATAATATAGCATGTTCATATACAGAAGTCATTTAAGGATTTTAGGTAACTACAATTTTTCTAAAGCTGGAAAATATAAATCCAAGTTGTCACAGGTTTACTTTGTCTGGGAAAAATCACAGGAATGGGGAAAAACAGCAGCAATAATGAAATCACCTTACCCTGAATCCAGATTCTATGTATTGCAGTGTACTAACGTAACTTTGGTGCATTGTGTAGCTGGGCTTCTTCCTTTTAGAGAGAGTGTGGGGAGAGAAAATAAGGGTAAGAAATAGGCTTTCTGAAGTGAGAAGACAATGTGCAAAGCTCCATGTTCTTGGGGTGTGGTGTCATGGCTGTTGTAGCTTGACGGCTTAATCAGGGAGTTTTGGTACAGTTTATGGAAAGCAGGAATACTGCTTGCCTATGAGTTGCAAAGGGTAAATATATAGGGAAGTGCTCTCTCCCCCACCACCTTTACATTTTTAAAAATTTCTATTCTCTCAGGACACTTCCAGGAAGATGGCGGCATGAGCAGGACGGCAGAAATCTCCTCCCAAAACTATATATATCTATGAAAATACAGCAAATACAACTATTCCTAAAAGAAAGACCAGAATACACAGGAAAGTGCGCGTGGAGCTATACCTGAGAGGACATGGCACGCCGCGAGGCAGGTAAGATACGGAGCTGTGACCCGGCGGGACCCGAGCACTCACCCACACCAGCACACCGGCGGGAGAAGAGGATTCAGAGCCGGGAGGGGGTGAAAGTACCCCCCGCGAAATAACGAACCCCCGTGATCTGTGCGGGGAGCACTGACACACATCGCGCTGTGTAGCAGAGATTGGAGAGAGAGAGGGGGCAGGATCTGAGCAGGGAGCGCACCCGGGTCCTTGCAGCCACTCCCGGGAAGGAAAAAAAGAAAAGAAAACCGTGTGTTTTTTCCACCGGTCTTAAAGAGACAGGAGCCCAGCAAAGGAGCCAGATCGCCCCGGCACACTCAGCCCAGCAGGCTGGGAGTCCTGACGAGTTTCAGACCCCTTAGCTGGCGACTGGGAAAAGGTGTCTGCACTTAGACTTCTCACAGGGATCAACAGCCTCCCATTCGTTCCCACCCCAGCCACAGCTATAAAGGGCCCTGGGGAGTGACGCGGCCACGGCTGCGGAACAGTGGAGCAACAGCGCCACCTACAGTATCCCCACAGATTTCTACTCCCAGTGGGCATTTTTTTTCTTTTTGTTATTTTGTTTTTTTTTCTTCTCTTTCTTTTTTTTTTTCTTTTCTTTCTTTTTTTCTTTTTAGTCTTAAAGAGCCCAGCTGACATATGTGGCAACTACCAGCGACCAATTCTAGAGCCATGAAAGGACAGAGGAATATGGTCCAGACTAAGATCAACCAGACAACCCAGAGAGGGAGCCTGAAGGGATGGAAATGCACAGTCTTCCTGAAAAAGAATTCACAATAAAAGTCATAACGATGCTGATGGATCTACAGAGAAATGTGCAAGAGCTAAGGGAGGAAGTGAGGGAAGTGAGGAAAGACAATGTGGAAGTCAGACAAGCAATCGACACGCTTAACAGCAGATGGGATGAGATGCAAGAGACTGTTAATAGAATAGAAAGCAGAGAACAGGAATACAGAGAAGCTGAGGCAGAGAGAGATAAAAGGCTCTCTAGGAATGAAAGACTATTAAGACAACTGTGTGACCAATTGAAACAGAAAAATATTTGCATTATAGGAGTACCAGAGGAAGAAGAGAGAGAAAAAGGGATAGAAAGTGTCTTGGAAGAAATAATTGATGAAAACTTTCCGATGCTGGGGAAGGAAATAGTCTCACAGTCCACGGAAGTCAAAGATCTCCCAACACAACGGAACCAAGGAAGAAAACAAAAAGACACTTAATAATTAAAATGACAAAGATCAAAGATAAAGACAGAGTATTAAACGCAGCTAGAGAGAGAAAAAAGATCACAAACAAAGGAAAACCCATCAGACTATCATAAGACTTCTCAACAGAAACCTTACAGGCCAGAAGAGAATGGCAAGATATATTTAACGCAATGAAAGAGAAGGGCCTCGAACCAAGAATATTGTACCCAGCACGATTATCATTGAAATATGACGGAGGGATTAAACAATTTCCAGACCAATGAAAGCTGAGAGAGTTTGCCTATCATAAACCACCACTACAGGATATCTTAAACGGACTGCTCCAGAGGGAAGCACCCTAAGGCTAAAAAGATGTCACCAGAGAAAATAAAATCATAGCAAAGAAAGCAGACCATCCAAATACTAACTAAAGGCAAAGAATAAAACACCTAGTATATAAAGAATGGAGGAGGAAGAATAAGAAGGGAGAGAAATAAAGAAACATCAGACCGTGTTTACACTAACTTAACAAGAAAGTTAAGTTAGATTGTTACATAGTAAAGAAGCAACCTTTGACCTTTGGTAACCACGAATCTAAAGCCAGCAATGGCAATAAGTACATATCTATCACTAACCACCCTAAATGTAAATGGACTTAATGCACCAATCAAAACACACAGAGTAACAGAACGGATAAAAAAGCAAGACCCATCTATATGCTGCTTACAAGAGACTCACCTCAAAACCAAAGATATACACAGAATAAAGTGAAGGGATGGAAAAAGATATTTCATGCAAACAACAAAGAGAAAAAGCAGGTGTTGCAGTGCTTGTATCAGACAAAATAGACTTCAAAACGAAGAAAGTAGCTAGAGATAAAGAAAGACATTACATAATGATAAAAGGGTCAGTCCAGCAAGAAGATATAACCATTATAAATATATATGCACCCAACACAGGAGCGCCAGCATATCTGAAACAAATACTAACAGAATTAAAAGAGGAAATAGACAGCAATGCATTCATTTTAGGAGACTTCAACACACCACACACTCCAGAGGACAGATCAACCAGACAGAGAATAAGTAAAGACACAGAGGCACTGAACAACACACTACAACAGATGGACCTAACAGACATCTACAGAACTCTGCACCCAAAAGCAACAGGATACACATTCTTCTCAACTGCACATGGAACATTTTCCAGAATAGACCACATACTAGGCCACAAAAAGAACCTCAGTAAATTCAGAAGTATAGAAATCCTACCAACCAACTTCTCAGATCACAAAGGTATAAAACTAGAAATAAATTTCAGAAAGAAATCAAAAAGGCCCACAAATACATGGAGACTTAACATTCTCCTAATTAATCAATGGGTAAACAACCCAATCAAAACAGAAATCAAAGAATATATGGAGACTAATGACAACAACAACACAAAGCCACAACTTCTGTGGCATGCAGCAAAGGCAGTTCTAAGAGGAAAGTATATTGCAATCCAGGCCTATTTAAAGAAGGAAGAACATTCCCAAATGAATAGTCTAAAGACACAATTACTGAAATTGGAAAAAGAAGAACAAATGAGGCCCAAAGTCACCAGAAGGAGGGACATAATAAAGATCAGAGAAGAAATAAATAAAATTGAGAAGAATAAAACAACAGAAAAAATCAATGAAACCAAGAGCTGGTTCTTTGAAAAAATAAACAAAAATAGATAAACCCCTGGCCAGGCTCATTAAGAGAAAAAGACAATCTACACACATAAACAAAATCAGAAAAGAGAAAGGAAAAATAACAATGGAACCCACAGAAATACAAAGAATTATAAGAGAGTATTATGAGAATCTATATGCTAACAAGCTGGAAAACATAGAAGAAATGGAAAAGTTCTTAGAAAAATACAACCTTCCAAGACTCACCAAGCAAGAAACAGAAAACTTAAACAGACCAATCACCAGCAACGAAATTGAATCAGTAATCAAAAAACTACAGAAGAACAAAACCCCCGGACATGATGGATTCACCTCTGAATTCTACCAGATATATAAAGAAGAAATAACACCCATTCTCATTAAAGTTTTCCAAAAAATAGAAGAGGAGGGAATACTTAAAAACTCAGTCTATGAAGACATCATCACTCTAATACCAAAACCGGGCAAAGACCTCACCAAAAAAGAATATTACAGACCAATATCCCTGATGAACATAGATGCAAAAATACTCAACAGAATATTAGCAAACCGAATTCAAAAATACATCAAGAGGATCACACACCATGATCAAGTGGGAATCATCCCAGGGATGCAAGGATGGTACAACATTCGAAAATCCATCAACATCATCCACCACATCAACAAAAAGAACAAAAACCACATGATCATCTCCATAGATGCTGAAAAAGCATTTGACAAAATTCAGCATCCATTCACGATTAAAACTCTCAACAAAATGGGTATAGAGGGCAAGTACCTCAACATCATAAAGGCCATATATGACAAACCCACAGCTAACATCATACTTAACAGCGAGAAGCTGAAAGCTTTTCATCTAAGATCAGGAACAAGACAGGGATGCCCACTCTCTCCACTGTTATTCAACATAGTACTGAAGGTCCTAGCCATGGCAATCCGACAAAACAAAGACATACAAGGCATCCAGATTGGTAAAGAAGTCAAATTGTCACTATTTGCAGATGACATGATACTGTACATAAAAACACCCTGAAGGCTCCACTCCAAAACTACTAGAACTAATATCTGAATTTAGCAAAGTTGCAGGATACAAAATTAACACACAGAAATCTGTTGCTTTCCTATACACTAATGATGAACTAACAGAAAGAGAAATCAGAAAAGCAATTCCATTCACAATTGCATCAAAAAGAATAAAATACCTAGGAATAAACCTAACGAAGGAAGTGAAAGACCTGTACTCTGAGAACTACAAGACACTCATAAGAGAAATTAAAGAGGACACTAACAAATGAAAATGCATCCCATGTTCTTGGCTAGGAAGAATAAATATTGTCAAAATGGCTATACTTCCTACAGCAATCTATAGATTCAACGCAATCCCTATCAAACTACCAACAGCTTTCTTCAATGAACTGGAACAAATAATTCTAAAATTCATATGGAACCACAAAAGACCCCGAATAGCAAAAGCAATCCTGAGAAGGAGGAATAAAACAGGGGGAATTACGCTCCCTGACTTCAAGCTCTACTACAAAGCCACAGTAATCAAGACAATTTGGTATTGGCACAAAAACAGACCCACAGATCAGTGGAACAGAATAGAAAATACAAAAATTAACCCAAACATATACAGTCAACTAATATTTGATAAAGGAGCCTTGGATATACAATGGGGAGATGACAGCCTCTTCAGCAGCTGGTGTTGGTAAAACTGGACAGCTATATGTAAGGGAATGAAACTGGACTACTGTCTAGCCCCATACACAAAGGTAAACTCAAGATGGATCAAAGACCTGAATGTAAGTCATGAAACCATAAAACTCTTAAAAAAAAACATAGGCAAAAATCTCTTGGACATAAACATGACTGACTTCTTCATGAACATATCTCCTCGGCAAGGGAAACAAAAGCAAAAATGAACAAGTGGGACTATATCAAGCTGAAAATCTTCTGTACAGCAACGGACACCATCAGTAGAACAAAAAGATATCCTTCAGTATGGAAGAATATATTCATAAATGATGTATCTGATAAGGGGTTCACATCCAAAGTATATAAAGAACTCACGCACCTTAACAAACAAAAAGCAAATAATCCAATTAAGAAATGGGCAGAGAACATGAATAGACACTTCTCTAAAGAAGAAATTCAGATGGCCAAAAGGCACATGAGAAGATGCTCCACATCGCTAATCATCAGAGAAAGGCAGATTAAAACCACAATGAGATATCACCTCACACCAGTGAGGATGGCCAACATCCAAAACACAAACAACAACAAATGCTGGCGAGGATGTGGAGAAAAGCGTACCCTCCTACACTGCTGGTGGGAATGCAAATTAGTTCAACCATTGTGGAAAGCAGTATGGAGGTTCCTCAAAAAACTCAAAATAGAAATGCCATTTGACCCAGGAATTCCACTCCTAGGAATTTACCCTAAGAATGCAGCAGCCCAGTTTGAAAAAGGCAGATGCACCCCTATGTTTATCGCAGCACTATTTACAATAGCCAAGAAATGGAAGCAACCTAAGTGTCCATCAGTAGATGAATGGATGAAGAAGAAGTGGTACATATACACAATGGAATATTATTCAGCCATAAGAAGAAAACAAATCCTACCATTTGCAACAACATGGATGGAGCTAGAGGGTATTATGCTCAGTGAAATAAGCCAAGCTGAAAAAGACAAGTATCAAATGATTTCTCGCATATGTGGAGTATAAGAGCAAAGAAAAAAACTGAAGGAACAAAACAGCAGCAGACTCATAGAACCCAAGAACGGACTAATAGTTACCAAACGGAAAGGGACTGGGGAAGATGGGTGGGAAGGGAGGGATAAGAGGGAAAAAGGGGCATTATGATTAGCATACGTAATGTTGGGGGGGCATGGGGACGGCTGTACAACTCAGAGAAGATAAGTAGTGATTCTCTAACATCTCACTACGCTGATGGACAGTGACTCTAATGGAGTTGGTGGGGGGGCCCTGATGAAGGGGGTAGTTAATAACCATAATATTGCACATGTAATTGTTGATTAATGATACCAAAATAAATTATAATAAAAAAATTTCTATCTACAGAGAACTGAAAAAAGTACTACAATAGGTAACTGTAAACTCTTCACCTAGATTCACCAAGTGTTTATATCTTTCATCATTGCTTTATTCCTCTCTATATTTGTATACTTTTTAACCACTTGAAAAATAGATAGCAGACATGATTCTTCATAAATATAAGTGTACACCTTCTAAAAATAAATGCATTCTCCTGCATAACCACATCATTTTCTAAAAATAATAAAAATAATTTCAGAAAGCAATTGACTATATAGTCCACAATCATATATCCCTAATTGTCCCAGTCTTGTAGAGTTTTTTTTTCCCTCATTGCAACTATGATTAAATTTCATGCGTTCCATTTGTCTGTTACAGATAGTCTAGTTTAACCTAGAGTATTTTCCCCAGACATTCCTGTTGCTGGTCTTATTTTTCACAACATTACTGTTTTTTTTGTTTCTTTACATTTTGTTTTGAAGAAATATCTAGACCATTTACCTTGTAAAATGTTCCACTTTTTGGATTTGCCTTACTTTATTTTCTCATAATTACATTCAGGTAAAATATTTTTAGCAATAATAACATATAGGTAATGTTGTGCCCTTCTTATAGTATGTTTTCAGGTTATCCCACTATTGATGAGACCACTTGATCATGTGGTAAAGTGTGTAGATCATCATATGTCTTCACTGTAATTTTTTACTCTGTAATTATATAGTAGACCATGCAGTAGTAATTTACAACCATGCAAAAAGTCCCTTCCCCAATAGTCTTTAAGCTAATGGTTTCAGTATCCATTTAACTTAAATCAGTTACTACACTGGGAGCTATAAATTTGTTAGCTCTCTAATTTCCCCATTTATTCAAAACTTATTTGGCATTCTTGTGTAAAAGAAGACCTTTCCTTTTCTTTCTTTTTTTTTTACATTTTTGGACTCATACATTTAAGATATTGCAATCTGAGAGTGTCATTATTCTAACAGATTCTCAAATTAACCAAAATAGCAGGAGCCTCTTTAGGTCAGTGCTGAGTCTTTTTTTTTTTTAAAGATTCTTTTAGTCTTTTGGCACTTCTTTGCTCCTGGCTTAATATTCATCTCTTTCAATCAATAATGGTATGGTATTTAGAAACCAAGATACTGCCACTAGGTGTTTCACTTTTACTAGATTATCATTGACTCTAGATCTTTGTAGTGGATAGACACAGGAGCTCCCTAGGTGTTTTTAAGAGTTCGAGCTAATACTTCTAAAAATATTTAACATTAACAGGGTTCTTCTTACCTTCTTTTATTACATACTGGTACTCATTTCTCTGTCAGTGACAATCTTTCTTTTAATAGCATTAATCTCTTTGTTTATATACTGTTGTCTACAATATACATAATATCAGAAATGTGCTGACACTACCACTTCTACTAAACCCACTTAATAAATAGCTTTAAATTTCTTTTCCTAATATTTTGATACTTACATTTTATTAAGATTGGAAAGTCAGAGTACCGTGTTCGTTACTTGAACTACTTTTTATTGTGGTTATCTTATTAATATACAGTTCATTTTCCTATTCTGATTTAATTTTGCAGTCTGCTTTCTTTCAATTTTAATATTATTTTTTCTTGATATGTAAACATTTAACTATGTTAAAAATTTTACTGAAAGAAATCTGGCTCCCACCGTATCTAGCTCCCTCCTTTCTCTCCCATCCACTATAAACAACCATTTTCATTTTTTTCTGGTCTATCCTTCCTCTGGTTCTTTTTTGAGAAAAATATCTTTTTGCAAAAAGGACAGAATGTTTAGTTTTTAAATGCACTTTTACCCTTAAAAATGTGTTCCAGATATCACCTCTAAATCAATTAATACAAAATGCACTCATTCCTTCTAACGGCTACTTAATACTTTTTACAGATATACTTTATTTAACTGGTCTCTTACAGATGGGCATTTAAGTTTCCAAATTTTTCTTTTACACATAACACCATAACATTTTGCATAAATTGTTTTGCATTTTGGAAGGCTTATCTTCAGGGTGAATTCCTAAAAATGAGATTTCTAGGTCAAGGGTTTTGTTAGATATTGCCAAATTTCCCTCTATAGGACTTAACCATTTTGCAACAAGTAAGAGTCCCTCATTTCCAAATATTTCAGCTATAGCATATGCTATCAAGCTTTTAAAGTTTTCCATTTTAATAAGTGAGAAATAGTCACCTTAGTAGTTTTAATCTGTATTTTTTAAGAAAATAGTCCATATTCTCATATGTATTATGAATATTTTTCCTGTGTAAATTAAATTCATGTATATTTGCCCACTTTCCAAATGCCTTTTACCTTTTATTTCTCAGTATTTAGTCTTTTATATGTTGGAGAGATTAGCTGAAATGTACTTATGTGAGATGTTATGTGAAGTTTTCATTGTTTCTGACACAGGTGATACAGAATTCTTATTACCATAGCATGCCTTTTACCTGTCCCTTTATACAGAGACCAACCATCTTTTCAAACTCAACATAAGATCTGTGTCCTGGATGGAGCCCTTCCCAAGCTCCTCCTCCCTGTTCCCCACCCCCCCGCCATAAGTGAACAATGTATACCCTTCCCTCCATCAATTGGAAATGTAAAGGGAAGAAGTGAGATAGAGTTTTTGAGATTTGGAGATACCAATCTCTCTAAGGAAATGAAGAGTTACGGAGGAACCATGTGGATGAAATGACTGGCATCTAAGAAAGGGGGCATGGATGGGGACTAATCAACACCATCCTCCATCACTTCCCATGTGGTTATGGGGTCTCTGGCTGATGGCCTTTGTACTGCCTGTAGAACTGGACCACACTACTGAATGGCTTTCAAGACCAACTTCTTTCTACTTATCAAAGTCTCTTTCTAAAACTGTTTGAAATAAGGTAATGGAGAGGAAATGACAGACTGAAAAACTGTTTAAAAGTTATAGTTGTAGTATATGATGATTGATTGGTTTGGACAAGGATGTACAAAAACTCAAGAAACTATGTCTCAACCATAGTACACATCAGAAATCCTCAAAGTTTTTTCAAAGTTAACTTTCCAAGGCCCAACCCCAACTCTAGTCAATCAGCAAGTCTGTTACTGTATCCAAGCAGCTGGCATAGAAAAACTTGTGAAAAGACAGAGTTACTGATATGAGGTATAACAGAGTACCTTTGCATGTTCTGATAATGAACATCTCTCACACAGGTTAATGTTCATTCAAGTTTATTTTTCTTATTGTATTTTTTAAAATTTATCATTGCCTTTTTAAAATGATTCTCTGTATAATAATGATAATCCTTTGGCAACTATATGTATGACAGATAACTTTTTCAAGCTATAGCTTGCCTTTCCACTTTGTTAAAGGCATATTTTAAATTTAAATTACTGTTTTAAATTTAATATAATTAAATGTATCAATCTTTACTTTTTTTGGACAGCTTCTTCAAACAATATTTCACTGACCTGAAGTTATAATCTCTATTGTTTTCTGGAAGTTTTTAAGTTTCATAGTTTTGCTTGTGAAACAAAGATGTGACACTAATGAATGCAATAGAGGAATTAGGTGGGAAGGACTGGAAAGCTTTCAGAACACAGTTACAAGAAAAGTCCTAGGGACAGGTCTGGCTTCAAGGCCAGATGACCTGTGCACTTATACAGGACCCCATGCCAAGAAGGACCTAAGTTTGGTTTAAGGCTCTGCTGTTGCCATTTTGAAATTTTTAATAATATTTTTAACATGATTCACTCTTTTTCAACTTTGTACTAGCTGTATTGGGCCCTATAAATTATGTGTAGGGAACATTGTCTGGCAACATTTGTCTTTACCCTGCTCTTGTCACTTTCCAGCTTCCACTAGTTGAGGTCTTACAGATTTAAATATATTCAGCTGCTTTTCTATTCAAGAACAGATTCTACTTCTCGTTTGCCCCTACAATATTAAAAACTTTCAGCTAATTCTCTAAATAAAAGGATCAAAAAAGAATTCACATGTTGGCCTTAGGGAAATGTAACAGATTACTGTGAGATTTATTGTATTATAAAAAAATGACAAAGAGGAGAATTAAAGATGGCAGTGTAAGAGTAGAGACACAGGCTTCCTCCTAAAATGGCATATAATATGAAAATACAATTAATACAACTAAACCTGAAAGAGCAACAGGAAAGAGTACTGCACCAGACAGCATACACCTGGAGAAATTAGCAGACCTCACAGAACAGGGTAACATACCAAAGCTGTGGCCTGGCAGGACGCAAGCCCTTCCCCTACCCCAGCTCACCTGTGGGAGGAAGAGAAATCAAACAGGAGGGAGTGGAGTGCTAAGACTGCTGAATACCTAACTCTGGAGATCTGCTCTGGGAGCACAAACCTACATTTGATGGCACTTGCATGATACTCTCTTGATTACGGGGTTGGAAAGCTAAGACAGGGAGAACTCCTGGGGAGACTGAGATTCGAGCTGCTTATGGAAAGAAGGGACACATATATGGCTGCTCTGGGACAAAAGAAAGGTGGGCAGTCTGAGAGACTTCCTAACAAGGAAGTCCTTAGCAAGAGGGCTGCTAAAGGGGCAAGGATTGCACTGAGTTTACTGCTCAGGAGAGAGGACAGGTAGACAAAATTGTCCAGGTGCACTCTGCCCAGCAGGTTGGGAGCTTTGCCATATAGACTCTCATATTTATGGAGGAAAAATAAATCTTCCTCCTTAGACGATCTTCAGGTGCTCCACCTCTCTGGCTGGTTACATACCTCCAAGGAAGCCCTTCATGATATGCAGCCCACTGCGCCTTTCTACCAGCCAGCCCCACCAGGCTCACAAAGTGGAAAACCCTGGCATTAGCCAGCCAGAGGAAAGATGTGTCTACAGCAACTAAAAACGCAAAGCATAGACACTTATACCTGTGTGTTGGCCCACCAGTTCAGGCAGTGGAGACAGGCATAGCAGCCAGGAAGCAGGGAACAGCTCTTTCCTTTCCCCGGGCACCAATACCACTTCCCTGCGACCCACGACATTGCTTCAGGGGCTGAGTAGCTCCATAAAGTAGAGCTTCTGGGCACTAGAGGGTGCCATATACAAATATGAAACGCCAAAGGAACCTGGTTCAGAGTAAAATTATTAATACAACTCCTTAGAAAGATTTAAATGACATTGACCTCATGACTCTTCCTGAAGGGGAGTTCAAAATAAAAATCATTAACATGCTCATGGAGGTATGGAAAGATATTCAAGAACACAGGACTGAATTCTGGTCAGAGATCCAATTGTTGCAGAGCACAATAGAGGGTATAAAAAGGAGATTGGATATGGTGGGGGAGACAATAAATGAAATAGAAACAAGAGAAAAGGAACATAAAGAAGCTGGGGCACAGAGAGAAAAAAGGATCTCTACGAATGAAAGAATATTTAGAGAACTGTGTGACCAAACCAAATGGAACAATATTTCCATTATAGGGGTGCCAGAAGAAGAAGAGAGAGAAAAAGGGATAGAAAGTGTTATTGAGGAGGTAATTGCTGAAAATGTCCCCAGTCTGGGGAAGGAGATAGTCTCTCAGGCCATGGAGCTGGACAGATCTTCTGACACAAGGGACCCAAGGAAAACAACACCATGACATACAGTAGTTAAAATGGCAAAGATCAAGGATAAGGGCAGACTATTAAAAGCAGCAAGAGAGAGAAATAAGATCACATACAAAGGAAAGCTCATCAGGCTATCATCAGACTTCTCAACAGAAACCTTACAGGCAAGAAGGGAGTGCTATGATGCATTTAATGCAATGAAGCAGAAGGGCCTTGAACCAAGAATATTTTACCTGGCAAGATTATCATTTAAATTTGAAGGAGCGATTAAACAGTTTACAGATAACCAAAAGCTGAGAGAATTTACCCCCCACAAACCATTTGTACAGTGTATTTTGGAAGGACTGCTATAGATGGAAGTGTTCCTAAGATTTAATAGCTGTCACCAGAGGTAATAAAACCACAGTAAAGAAAGTACAAGAGCTAATTACTAAGAAAATACAAAATTAAATTAACTATCCTCAAAGTCAATCAAGTCATAGATAAACAGTACAGAATATGATACCTAATATATAAAGAATGGAGGAGGAAGAAAAAGGAGGAAGAAAAAAAAACCTTTAGATTGTGTTTGTAATTGCATATTAAGTGAGTTAAGTTAGACTTTTAGATAGTAAGGAAGTTAACCTTGAACCTTTGGTAACCACAAATCTAAAGCCTGCAAAGCCAATAAGTACATACCTAT